>CM040240.1:272522372-272551042 GCA_022545495.1 Chrysanthemum lavandulifolium
GAAGTCATGACATAACTAGGAATTTAATACCTATGTGTTCTAGGAATTTGATAAAAGAGTAAGAAGAGGCCACCTCTAATGCCTTAACCATTGGGGATGTAATGGAAAATTTGGCCAAGGACAATCCTACAACTCTACAAGTAATGATAAAGGTCCCTTCAATCCTAGACCAACTGTTGTTTACTTGGGCAGGCCACCATTGTTGCTAGAAGAACCAGTTTTAGGTGACTCTTCAAAGAAGGCTAAAGAACCAACTGTAGAATTAGAAAAAGAGACTAATCCATTTGATGATCTTGATGAAATACTTAGTGAGTAAGTAATCAATGGAACGGAAGAACAGTTGATGTTAATGATGGTTATAGGGTTGTTGTTGATGGTAATAGGGTAAATGATACAGAGTTTGGTGGTAACTTCACATAAGTGGAACTTGGGAACGAGAATGAGATAGAAGAAGAGGGTGATGTAAGTGGTAGTGAGACAGATGATTCAAAGGATTTGGAGTATGATCCAAAAGATGATGATGGATTTGTTGATGATGAACATACATTTGAAGATGTGCATGTAAATATGAAACATTTCAATTTCAATGCAGACCCAATAGATCCTCTAGCGTATATGTTGAGGTTGGTGAACAACATCTATAGGTTATTGATTTACTCATTTGGAAATGACTTAGAAGATGGAATTGACCTTGAAAGGAAAGAAGAGCTTACGAAATTAACAAGAATAGGCAAAAATCAGTGTTCCCTATCATTATGGCTTCTACTTAGGCCAAAAATTTTGTGATAGAGAAAATGTGAATGCAAGAGTAAAAAAAACATTCAATTGAGAGTAGGAGAAAACTAATTCTTGAAAAAACTGATAACGAAAGGGTAAGAGTTAGATGTGAAGGCATGATGCCAAATTATGACATTTTTGTTGGTAGTGAGATTGTTATGGCTAACAATGTAATTTCACTAACCAAAGGTGGTCCAGTAATCAGAAACAAAAAAAGTGAGTGATAGAATATTTTGGGTAAATTAAAAATACTAAAGGCAAGGGTAAAAGCATCATTGAACTTGAAAAAAATGCCCCTATATAATGCTTGCTATACACACTCCTGAAGGCAGATGGGAGGTTAGATAATTAAATGATGAGCACAAGTGTCTTCAATCTAGATCATTAAAAGCATGTACATCTAGGTTTCTATCAGATCAAGCACTGCAAACACTTCCGCTAATCCTAATGTTCCTATGAGGGTTGTTTATGATTGGATACAGAAACTATTTGAAATTGGAATATCAAATACGAAAGCTTTTAGGGCAAAGAGTATTGCACAGAAAATTTTTTCGGGTGGTTTCATGGAGCAGTATGCCAAGCTTAGAGATTATGCACAAGAGTTAATTAATCAAAATCCAGACGCAACTTTTAGGATTGATGTCCAACATGAACCAAATCCAGAGTCTCCAACAAGAACTTTTAGAAAGGTATATGTGTGCTTGGAAGCTCTTAAACAAGGTTTCAAAGCTTGTGGCAGAGAAATCTTATGATTATATGGATGCTTCATGCCAGGCCCTTTTTTCAGGTCAAATACAAACAGTATTTGGAATGTTAATTTATCCAGTAGCATATGTTGTAGTTGAGGTAGAAACTAAGGCATCTTGTTGTTGCTTTTTGAAATTACTTGGATATGATCTTGGTATAGAAAGCAATCACAATTTCACTTTTATTTTTTATAGTTAAAAGGTACACATCTTAATTTCTAATTTCTCTTGTCTTTTATGCTAATGATAACATTTAATGTTTTAAGCATGTCCTTTACTATCAGCGTTTGACTCCTGGAAACCACCTTTAGTGATGACAAACTCGTCACTAAAACTTTTACAAACTTTGACTTTAACTTTCAACGCGAAAATTTGGTAAAAAAATCAACCGACACTTTTAGCGACAACCAAATTCGCTAGAAATGAAAATCCTATTTTATTAACATCCATTTTAATACTTAAACTAAATGAGAAAATATCAAAACTTCTAGCCACGACTTTTGTCATTTCTAAAAGTATTTAATATTATGTTATTTTTAATTATCTAAACCAATATAATTTTTAAAAAGTGGAAAATACCTTTACTTCTTCGCTAAAAGTATTTAATGTTATTTTACTAATATCATATTGAAAGTTATAATGAATATTAATTGTCGTGGCTAAAAGTATTTATTATTATTTTATTAATCCAATTTAATACAAAAAATAAATATTAATTATCAATATTTTTAGCCACAACTTTTGTCGTGGTTAAAAGTATTTACTATAGATTTTGATAAATTTAAATTTACCTCTAAAATTTTGGATAAAAAATGTTTTCTCGCTCAATCTTTAGCGACTAGTTGTCGTAGCTAAAGGTTTACTACAATGATAATTAATGATAATTAAATGTACCACTTCTTGGATCTTCTCACAACCCATCTTTTGACTTTTTGATCAATTAAGCTCTATGACTTTAGAACTATTTTACACGGTTGTAAGGATCCCAATCATAGGATTGTATGATCCTACAATCTCATATAAGAATACCTCACATACAAAAAAAACGAGCAAGATCATAGTAAGATTTTGATTCGAGCACGATCGGTCTAGGATCGTGGGATCGAACGCAGTATCGTAAAAGATTTGATCTTAGTACAAGCCCATGTTTCCCATCTTAATTCGAGCATGATCGGTCCACAATCGTAAACGATCCGATTCTACTAGAAGCCCATGTTTCTCATTATTGCTATTAGGACGATGCATTTTCATGAAAAAATCTCGTAAAGATGTGTTTGATATTATATATTTTTTTTAATGTGTAACTCAATAATAGAAAAAGAACATTTAGTCACATTTTCGAGCTTGTCCCGATCCTCAGATCCTGATCCGATCTTGTGACCCCAATCTTGCACGATAAAACGATCTTATGTAGGAACCCGAACCTTGCTATTTTTATTCACACCTAATACCTTCTTCTTCAGAACTTTTTAATCAACGGACAAACCCCAACTTCGATCACTTTCCTTTTATTTTCCTAGAGTTTGTAATGCGAGGATGCGGCATGACATCCGTAACTATCTACCGGAAAACTATCCGTTAGCTAATAAAAAGGTTATGGAAACGTAACATGTTTTCAAATTTTTGTGGGCTCCTACAATTGATAGCGTTGCAATGTGATTCAACTATTAAAGTTGTGATGATCAAAATCGGATGTCAAACAACCCTTAAATCTTCAGCCCAAAGGGCATCATATGATGCAGAATTTATTTAGGATCCAATCTGGTAGTATACTTTTGTAACTCCCTTCTTTGTCCTCATTTGAGTGACCTGAACAAGCAAGCCAAACAAGTTTAATGAAATCCACCGAAACATAATAGTTGTAACAATATACATTCATTATGTTCAAACATGTAACCACCACCAAATGGCCTAGTGGTGAGGCCTTGGTTTCCTCACAAGAGGTCAAGGGTTTCAAACCTCGCTAGTCGTGTACATAGGGCATGGTCAGGGCAGGGTCGGAAACCGTCCCGGATTTAACCTAGTGATGCCGCATACATTTGAGTCAAAAAGCCGCCCGGTACCCTTAATAGGAAAACCTCATCCCTTTATGTTCAAACATGTACAAGATTGATTATATTTGTTAGATATAATATAACATGTAATTTGTACCTATTAATGCATTGTATGATTAAATAACTGGAATTGTTTAGGTGTACCTTAATGTTGACAAGATCTGAAATGTCGGAAACATGGGTGCCACCACAAGGGCATCCAGGATAATCACCTACCTTCACAACACGAGGAGTGTTTTCCTGCATAAAATATTAAAAATATCGCTCACTAGGTACACATTTGGAGTGGCAAGGGAAGGGTCGGAAACGGTCACGCGAATGCCCCGATTAAACCGCGTACATTTGAGTCATAACGGAAAATATTGCCCTCCCCAGGTAACTTGAACAGGAGAAACCTTATTTGTTACCCATTTAGCCAAAACGGAAAATATCGTGTTTATTTCATGTTGGGTGGTCTATGGTGGTGAAAATACAAAGAATTGTCCATTTGAAAGTTTGACCCAAAAGACAAAATGCACATTGACTACTGATATTAGTTAATAAAATCTTAAGACTTCACTATGTTGATACCGAAAGTTGATTGTAAGTTAAGTGTCGCACCTTCGGAATGTAATCAGGAAGGCCACCTCCACACAATTCAGAAGCTTCTTCATATGAATATACACCAACAGAGACCTGAAACATTAAAAAAAAAAAAAAAAAAAAAAAAAAAACATTATAAATTATTTTGTGCACACATAAATGGTTTGCTGTTTGAGGAAAAAACATAATCAAGTAATCAACTATATAAAATACCACCTTTCCTCCTTTAGAAATTAAATTATTTGCTTCTAACTCGAGCTCCTTCTGCTTACTTTGCAATTCAGCCTGTGGAACTGAACCCTTATATTCAACATAAGGCCTATAAGATGGAAGTTTTAGTAACGATTTAGGAGTCAGCATAAGAAAAATAAATATTACTTTTCGTTACAGGCCAGAAAGCGAGAATAGCATGCTAAAGAATAGAGGTGGCAAAATGGGTGGCTTAAGGAACGGCTCAAAACAGGTTGGGTCTGTTAACCCAAAAACCCTTTATGTCCATTTTTTTTAAAAACAAATAAATTACAATCACGTAATGGTCTCATTATGATAGCAAAAACAAAAATTATCATCTAATCTTTATACCCCTTTCTGTTAAAAATTTGAGATAAAATACAACCCAAATCGACCAATTCACAAGAAAACGGCCGAATTTTCCATCTCTGATTCACTTACTCTAACACTTCTTTACAAATCCCCCAAACTTTTTAGAAACCAAAAAAAGACCGAAAACGTTAACATGTTTGAGAACTTAGGTTTCGTTGACATAAGCTGCAGTAAACACCACATCAGCAACCAACAAAAAACACTAACGGTCACCAAAGAGTCAAATACCATGAAGATCATTCACGAAAATTGTATCTAATAAGGCATTTATGAAAAAAGAGAAGCAAACTATCTGTAGCGTATTTACTCATATTCATACCCATCAGGGAAATGATAGCCTTTGCTTGGATCCAAATGGCCTAATCCTACTTTTTCCAGACATAAATCCAGTAAATGTCCAGCTGAGTGTAACCTGCACAGAAAATGATAGTATCACTTTAGAGTGAAATATACACATTTAGGACTTACTTGACCTTCTAATTAGCAATGATTAGGTGAAACTTTTAGCTGTTCATTTCTCTACATAAAGATGTGAACAGTCTAAACTTCATATGGTTAGCTATGTTGGTTGTTCTAGACAGAACTCGTAGCCTCATAGTAATTGCCCATCTGGGGTATATACCAAATCAGCGTAAAGGAAAAACTAAGTTGCGGAATGAAGCTACTAAAGACCACAATGATCAAAGTTAAGTTGGGCAATACTTTTTGATAGCTTGGGTGTAAGCTTACGCCCGTAACCGGATTATAAGCCTACGCTGATGCGATTACAGGCCAAATTATTAGCTAAACCACCAGGGCTCCTAGATCCAATGTGTTTCAAATAGCATACCATTTATAAATTAACCTGAGAAGATTGCATAATTTATGATAAAAAAGCTTGAAATTAACTAAACACACCCATTTTACCTAGAGTTAAGCTTCCGATTGGACTCATCAACTGATAGCAAAACCTGAAGACCTTCCTCAAGTTCCTCAGCAATTCTCTCAAAAATTCCATAATGATAAACCTGATATATGCATTCACCCAAAAAAAAGGAAATCAGATTAAAACAATGTAAAATGTATGTGATGACCACCACATATCCAGCTTTTTATTGTTAATACCCAAAGTATGTATCTGGTTATATCTATGACAATTTTTTCAAGAAATTAACTTTTTTCCACTCAGACTCGCAAAACATGTATCTGGTTTCATTTATACTGCTTTGTGAAACGACAAACAAAGTGTCAAAACTAAACTATAATCATGTTACCCAAATTTTTCCTACTCAAGAACCAATTACGTGCTTGAGGGCTCACCCAAAGTTGGACCCTACGGTATTGAACTTGGATCTATAATGGAAAATCCTAAGTCGCCAGCACTAGGCACACCCTTAACACATCATCAAAAGCATTTATAGCTTCTCAAAGGTTATTTTAGTCAACTTGTTGGCCAGAATTGTTATAAATGAAACAAGAAACATTGAATATATGGTTTACAGGAAAAAGTTGAATACTTGTGCCCTCTACATACAATATCCCGTAGATAAACGAAGCAAGAAACATACAATATAAAGGGGGTGTTTGGGATTGCATTTGAAGTGCTTATCTGCTCATTGTATTGTTCTGGACCATATAACAATCCCAAACACTCGATAGAAAACGGCTTATCTACTTAAAGTAAGCAATCCCAAACACCCCATAAAAATGAAATGGTTAAAAACTTATAATCTTAAGAACATAAACACATACAATACCATCCTTGGAGCGAACATCTTGTACAACAAACTTAAACCTTGAACAATCAACATCAGTTATATAACCACCATCTGCTGGTTGACCACCACCTTGTGGATGAAAAACAGTTGAATCCAGCACCAACACATGTCTTCCATCATCACTCTAACACAAACACAACAAATAAGCGGGTCAAGTTTTCATTGTTATGATAGCAGGTAACAAAGGGGTTCCATGTGGTTTACAGTGTAGTGCTGGTGTGAACTAGGACAAAAATGGACCAGGTGCATTTAACAAAAACTAAGCAATACTAGGAACACGATTTTTAGACCGGGTGCATTTCAGAAAAATCGATGTTTTTTACGGAAATTAACACTACGCCAAAACAAAATCCATGGGTGTCCATGAACCCCGGAAACCCAGGACCCACCCAGGGTATATGTGATGGCACCTTGTGCCCTAAGTATTTCATGTGTACGAGGGTACAAGAAAGGTGAGATATAGACAGTCATACGCTTAGCAAAAGCATGTGTAGGTATATATGTGTACAAGGATATATGGGTATGTTTGGCGAAATGGGCTAGAGCTAGGGTGTTGCCGGAGCTTATATTATAAGCTGGAAGCTATAGGTTATATTTTTATAAGATTATTTGGCGAATTAGTTGGAGCTCAAGCTTATTAATGTAAATTCGCATAAAAATACATCAAATAAAATTAAGATATATTCATTTCTTTAGTGATAATCCAATTCAATATATTTGAATAGAATTTAAATAATTTGGCTAACTATAAGCCCCTATAAGCCTGCTTCAATTGGTTTGGGTTTATGAAGGCATGTAGAGTTGTAGATTATAAGAGCTTCACCCTGTGTGCCCAAACAAATATTATTTTATAAGCTAGCTTAGGCTCAAGCCCTATAAGCCCCGATAAGCCCGGTGCCAAACATAGCCATAATCATGTATGTAAAATGTAAAGAAAAAACAACAAAAAAAAAGTGTGTTAAATTGAAAAAACTAACCAGGAATGAAGAGACTAATGTAGCAGTTGAGTTAAGGTTGAACATATCATCATAGTATTTGAGGATGGTGGTTGTTGTTGAAGGTGGTTGATGATCGTTATTCATGGTGCCTAGCTAGAAAAGTGTTTCTGACAAAACAAAACACACACGAAGAGAGATTGGTTGGAGTAACTGACTTTTTTAACCGTTGACTGTTGAATTAGTTTCCGTTGGTTCCTAGGAAGTTGCAAAACTAGCAAACGTTAAGGCGCAAATCAATGGGGTTGATATTATGTGTATAATTACGGTGTTGACATCACTTTTTACGGTGTCAAATATCAACTCCACAAAATCAATACGTTGTTTAGTATTTTAGTTATCTTATGAGATTTATTTTAACAAAAACATATTACTACGTACTAAACTAAACGCATCATTGATTCACTATTGTAGCTAATTTTAAAGTATTTAGACATGTTTTACTTCCGTTCTATAACGTGGAATTTTCTTTTGCTTACTCTTATTTTGATGTTTACCAAAGAATAAATCACCACCATTCATCTAGTTTGATCTAATGGTGAGAATTAACATAAACCTAAGTCCATGTTTTTTTTATTGTCTTTTTGTCTTTTTTTTTTCTTCACTTTTTTTTTTGTCTAATTATTTTTCTTCACTTTTTTTTTGTCTTTTTTTTTCTATTTCACGTTTTTATTTATTAACGTCTTTTTATTTATTTTTTTCACGTTTTTAACGTTTTTTAAACTTGCGTTTTTTTTCTTCTTCGCTTTTATACGTTTTCGTTCTTTTTCATCTATTTTTGTCCATTTTCATACGTTTTCATATGTTTTTGTCTGTTTTCTTACGTTTTCGTCCATTATTCATACGTTTTAGTCCATTTTCATACGTTTTACTCCGTTTTCATACGTTTTCATCCGTTTTCATCCGGTTTCTTTCGTTTTCGTTCTTTTTCAGACGTGTTTTTACGCTTTCATACGTTTTCGTTCGTTTTCATATGTATTCGTCCATTTTTTTTACGTTTTCATCCGTTTTCTTACGTTTTCATATGTTTGGACTATCACAAGTGATATTCGTGATATTGAGAATATCATTTGTGATATTTTGAATATCGCCAGTGATTTTCGAATATCACTCGTGATATTGAGAATATCACTGTGATTTTGAATAACTCTTGACTACCACACTTTTATTGCTAATTTTTCGTGTATCTCATTCTCATGATTTTCAACTTTTAGAGGAGAATTTGATATCACCGGTGACATCACGGATATGTCGCCTCTTCTATTTTGTTGAATCATGTGTCATATGTCACACCTCATGGAGGCGAAACACGAGTGTGAGGAAAGGAACATAAGCACAAGATAATAGAACATACCAACGTTAAGATTAAAAGAAATAGTACACCATTACAATACCGGTTTAGCGACATCGGCAAATATATTACAAGGTTTAGATTCCAAAATATTGCGTTTTATTACATAACGATTTGTAGTGACAAGTGAAAACTTCATTATGCAAGACCGATAGAAAAGCTTACTAACGATCACCGAAATGCATGAGAGAAAACGGGTCAACTATGAAAATAGTTGGTGAGTATACACGTTTAAGTAAAATAAGAAAACTTCGCAAGAGAGAGAATCAAAGGTTTCGGTCATGGAAATAGTCCACAAAGCAAAGGCATTGTAAATCCACTCGGTTCAAGTTCAGCCATACAAAACTTGCAACTGTGTGTTTCACAACCCATTGCACATAAAATAGCGTGTCAAGTAGTCAAGTATAAGTGGTCATAATAGTTCACAATATAGTACCACGTATATAATAATGTATGTCGGTAAAGCCCTAGAATAAATAATATCGTCCGTAACATAGTGGACGAGAGGTTGGCCGACCTCTAATAGCGCTATCCATACTACCTACTAATAGGAGACTAACAATGCGAATGTCTGAGCGATTACATCATACAACTATTATATACAATTAAGAACACTCCGAACATGGGAGAATTTGCGCGCCCACCAATAAGGCGAGACTTTAGGGTCATGCTTACGTCACGGTTCAATAAGTTCTAACAAGTCATGAGTTCGTGATTAAGTTCAAGGTTTTGATTCAAGTTCAAATATTCAAGTCAAAAGAGTTCATAAAAGTAGTAATCAATTTAGTTCAAGAATGGTTCATGCATTTCGCCCCAAAATATAGTAAAACGGTAAAAAGGGGATCGTGAATACTCACCTGTTGCAATAGTTACGATGACAGAGTGGATGCACAGAATTGAGATGCAACTCTCTAACCGCGACCTATTATGAATGACATGCTCTAATATAAGTCATGAAACAATGTCGTGCATGTAAACTCATATGATATCCATACCACTTGTACACTTTTAAAATATAAAGTTTATCGTCGAAAAATAATGTCATAGAAAATTTCATGAAAGTGAATAAACGGCCTTGAAAAACTAGTCGTAAAATGGTGCACATCGAGTGTTAGGAAACAAACTCAACGGTTTTGGGAAGCTTGTGTCATTATCTCAAAGTTTTAGCATTTAGGTTTTCATCCTAGAGGTCTCGATCATGGAGAAAAATATGGGTAAAGTATGGTACTTGTGTCTAAAATATCGTTTAAGGATGGTTTTCGGCAAAGTTTAAGTAACCATATTTTATTCATTACAACTCCGCTTAACGAGCGGTCGGACATTTTGAAAAATAGGCTAGGCGTCTCACTTTTCTTAGAAGACATCATTTTATAAAAGTACTACATCCATGTTAAAACGACCCTCAACATGGTCCTTCGTGGCGTAATATTTGTCTAATAGAAATATATTAGTTTTCTTATATAATAAAGTTACGGCAACTTTGTTAAATCGTGTGTAATTTAATCGTTACAAGTCCGTTTCTCGTTTTATATGTCCTCGGAATAGTAATAATATATACTAATATATTTTTGATAAGTCGACACATTTTATAAAGCTTAAGACTCATTTTGACTCGTAAAAGTAGAGATTACATCTTTGAATTTTACGAAACAAATATTTTTCGTCGTCAAACTTGAAAATAGCATAACTTCTTCGTTATAACTCCGTTTAACCCATTCAATGACCACGTTTTCGTTTTAAAGTATATTTTCGAATATCTAGCCCAAAATATTTTACAAACTGTCGAATTTCAGTTTCACAAATAAGATCGGACCATAATTATAGTTGTCGAAATGAGTTTTCTCGCATGAAACCTATTCCAACCAATTCAAAACAACTCGGTTATTCTAATCCTACCATACACCTTCTTAGGGTGTCATGGGTTCCTAAACATCACCAAATGTGATATATTTCAAGGAGTAATTATAGGATATCTTATAGGAATTTATATAGCTTATAAACAATTTAAGTGGTATAAACATCCATATAAATTGCATGTTTTACACAAACATGATAAAATGAACACAACATGAATATGAAAGATGATGATGAATATGAAATGCTTACTAGTTACTTGATGAGGTTTTATGAACAAAGGATTAATCCTAAACACCCAAGGTTTTTATTTCACAACCTTAATCAAGAGTGTGTCTAGATTGTTTTGAACTTGACTAGGAAAATTTTTGTGTTTTCCTTCTTGATCCTTGAGATGGCCGGTTCTTAGAGTAAGAGAGAAGAGAGAGCAAATTTTCCTTTTCACTTTGATTTAATGAATGTGTATGTGTAGTGTTTTAGTATAAAAAATTAATATAAGTTACTAGATATTTTGCAATTTTTGTGTGAGTCATGTGGTTTGGTCGACCTCCTCAAGAAAAAAAGACCATATGCATTTTGTAGTATTTAAGTGTATTAATGTAGAGTAAATGTGTAATAACTTAGGGATAGTTAGTAACTTGTGTAAATATTTGAGCTTGTAGGGTAATGTTAACTAAAAATAAATTTTAACGGATCAAAAATAAAATACATTGATGTCATAAAAATTATAAAAATACATTTCTTGCAAAATTTGAGTGAAATAATAATTATCGTGTTGAATTTACGAAAACCGTCGCAATTATATAAATATAACAATTTATATACAAAATAAATTAAAAACACCGGGTAAACTAATAATATTATTTTTATAATCTTAATATGAGTATAAAAATATATCGGGATAATTTTTGGAAGTGTCGGAATCAAATGTTCAAAATAATCAATTACGCGATAGCGTTTATTTAATAAGAAATTATGCGTTTAACGTGAAATGCAAAACCATGCATGAACTAATATGATGAATATTGAGTTTGAGAAATGACCGGAAATTTAGAATTGTGACATTATATCACAGATGATATCACTTGTGATACCACACGTAATATCACCTGTGATGTAACGTGTGTTTGAAACTTCGGTTTGTTTATGAAGATGTTGTGCTTTGTTTAACCATAACTTCTTCAACGATTAACCAGAGATATTTTCAATCCGTTGTAAAACCTATTGAAATACTCACAATATATCCATTAAATAGACAAATTCAATCACAACTTAAATAATAAACAAAAGTACACAAAATAACTATGTGTTTAAAGCAAAATCAACTTGTTTAAGTTGTTTAATCTAGATGTAAACAAATGAAAACGTAAGAAAATAGAAGAATACGTATGAAAGCGTAAAACACGCCTAAAAGCGGATGAATCGTTATGAAAATGAAAGAAAACGGTGAAAGCGGACGAATACGTATGAAAGCGGCGGCGTATGAAAGCGGACAAAACGAGCGTAAGCGGATGAAAACATATGAAAAAGCAGACGAAAGCGTATGAATGCGAAGAAAAAAGCGTAAATAAAAAGCGAATTTAAAAAAAAGCGTGAAATTAAAAAAAACATGAATTAAATAAAAAAGCGTGAATTAAATAAAAAGCGTGAATTTAAAATAAAAGACAAAAAAATATTTGAATAAAAAAGACAAAAAGACGTGAAAAAAATACATGGGCTTGGGTTTACATTCAAATCTTGGGTTAATCGCCACCATTAGATCAAACTAGATGAATGGTGGGGATTTGTCGTTAGTAGCGTGAATTTGTTGGTAAGCGAAATAAAGTATTCTCACTATCTGACTTAATTTTAAAGTATTTAGACATGTAATAAATATTTATACATTTAATAATAACTGTCTTTTTGTTTTTAACTTCTCTCAATTGACTTTATATGTCACATTATGTATGTTTTATTTCTTAAAACTTAACCCTAAAAGTTATGTTTAGCAAAACCCTTTTATTAAGTGACCAAACAACTATTTTAGTAACTTGTAACTGGAATTTGCAATGTGGGTGTTTTATAGGGAAAACGAGTAGAGCCAATTTTAGGAGTGTTTATGCTAGAGAAGCCTTGTCAAAATTTGTCAGGCTTAATATATCAAGTTCGTTTTATGCTTTTATCATTTCAGGTCGAGTTTAATTTCGGACTTACACAACAACGC
The DNA here is from genome assembly GCA_022545495.1 of Chrysanthemum lavandulifolium. Taxonomy (NCBI): domain Eukaryota; kingdom Viridiplantae; phylum Streptophyta; class Magnoliopsida; order Asterales; family Asteraceae; genus Chrysanthemum; species Chrysanthemum lavandulifolium. The sequence goes on from CM040240.1 coordinate 272,535,295, forward strand.
TTAAGCTTATCTTGATCCTTATATTTTAAGTTGGAACAGAATTTTACTTGTAACTGGACATACTAGGGGTGGCAATTCTCGACACGACACGATAAATGACACGAACCCGACACAAAGTTAAGCAGTTTGGGTTGAGGATAAGCAGGTTTGGGTCAAAACATGTCAATCCGCCTAACCCGCTTTAATAAGCGGGTCGTGTTTGGGTTGACGAATGTTAAGCAGTCCAACGTGAGCAGGTTTAAGTATATAAGCCTCTAAAAATAAAATATATAACTTAGTTTTAATGTTGGATATGGATTAAATGTATTTTGTTATGTCTTAATATGAAGCAAATTACGATTATAACTCATATTTTATTGAAATTACGCTTATAACTCGGATATCTATCATTGAAATTGTCGTATAGTTATTTGTATGGTATTTTATCGTATTTTAAATCCTTATATCGTTTTGCATTTAAATTAAAATCAACAAACCAGCGGCCTTATTCACCGCTTGACCTATTTATTTAAGCAGGTTAAGCGGGTCACAAACGGAGTTCTGGCGTGTTATCTGGTCAGGTTAGGGTTGAAACTTTGACACTATTAATAAATGGGTCGTGTTTGGGTAGAGGTTATTTCAACCCGCCAACCCGCGAACCCGAATAGGTCAACACAAACACGACGCGATTGACACCCCTAGACATACTCTATGTCTTGATATCTTATTTATGCTACACATACTAAATTGAGAAAGTCAATGCGAACGTGCTCCTGTATTTATTTTAAGAAGAAATCGTTGAAAGAATATTTATATAGAATATCAAAATCATGGAGTCGAAGCATTTCTATCGTGAAAACAATAAAATTATTATAGCATCCAGAGATGAAATCATGACCAAATATGACTAAATGCATAAATTTTTTGCAAGTACAAACTAACAAAATAACACTAGAAGCACATTTCGATGGATCATGTGCATTTAAGATGCATTTAGAAAAACTCGATGTTTTTTTCAAAAATTAACTTTACATCAAAAAATTCCATGAATATCCCAGAACCTTGCAAAAACCACTTGGTTCCGTCCCTGATAGCATCCGCATTTGTTAATGCTTGTTACTTCGACTATTTTTAGCCCCACGTCACTATATTTTGTGACCACTTTATCACAACTTATACCTAGAATATCACTACCCACTTTTTAATAATTAAATAAGAAAAAGTTATTCAACTTCACCAATAGCAACAAGCAACCACATCACCACAACCATGATCGTGCTAAAATTGTTGGTTTTACTAATCATAACAATTATAGAAAACACATAAACTTCATCAAAACACGCGGTGAAAGTAATAAGAATAATACGTATAAATTAATTAGCCGAATTAAAAGGCGTCGCGTCGGCTTTTTAAAGAAATCGAGCATCGATATCAAGAACAATGAACAAAACCTAAACCCTAAAATTAGGGTTTATATAATTCGAGCCCTTAGATGTCGAATACCAAGATACCCACAAACACAATTGTATTTGTTTTCGTTTCGCACTGTACGTCTTAATATCGAATTGAGTGAAAAGCTAAGTTCTTGAATCATGAATAAACCAAACACTTGTTTCTTGTGGTTGGAAAATCGAATCCTCGGGAGGAGGGTACATGATCGGCCAAGGAACAAGAGAGAGAGAGAGGAGAAGAAGTTAGGGTTAACGGTGATTCAAGATTAAATTAAATGAATCTGAGGGTTTGTATTTATCTGGCATCTAAACTTGGTGGCCAAGCAAACCTCTCTTGAGCTTTTGGAAAGTGGAGACCCGCGACCGCCACCTAGAACCTAAAGGGGTTCAGATCCTTCTCGCTCTCTATTTTCGTTTTAGTCGCTTTAATGTTACGTTTAACATTTGTTAATCCAAACTAGTTAAATATTAACGTTCGTTAAGTGTTTATTTAGTGACTAAATAATTAATAATAACGTTTATATATTAATTATTCTAACATCAATTACCATACGTGATGTGTGCGATCCCGAAATCTCGAGTTCGAATCTGATCATACCTATATTAATTTATATCCATAACCTTTCAAAAATGTCATTACGGGTGCTCTTAGAAAAGAATTTATGATAGAATCGAACTTGTTTTTAGCAGGAAAAGAGAAAATGCAAATTTGAGGACGTATGCCTAACTCCAATTTATTGTGAGGTACTACATCATAAGTGGTTTCAGACAAATTAATGTGTACAAAGCCTATGTCTACTCTATTGTGGTCCAAAGCTGATTCACCCAAACCATGTTTCTCTTGACAAAGAAAACATTACTACAAACTAAAGATGCCACTTTCATTCTATGCATATACAATTCTCATGCCTGAGTCTATGACAAAATTGGAGTTGAAGGTATATAACGGCTATATACTTAGATAATTGTGACAAAATAATACACTAGTATAAGGGTTTTATTCTATGTATTAGATTTGTACATTTTTTTATTTTATTTTAATGTTTTTAATTTTTTAGGTTTGGTCCTTTCTTGTCTAATCCAAATACTCCGAATTTATTTCATATCTTTTTGTCCTTTAATAATGTGGTTTTGTTAAACGTTACAACTTTACCTCTTAATGATACACTTTAAAAAAGAAAATAATAATAAATATACAATTTTAATAGATTATAATCATTTTTGAGTGGGTATGAATCAAGGTTATAAGTGGCCTTGTGCGTGACGACGTACGATCAAAGCGCTCACGTTTTAACGATCAAGCCTACAAAAAATATCATTTTGCCACACTTTTAAAAAGTGTGTAGAATATTTGAAGATTTTTAACATTTTATAAGCGTGTAAAAATTGGTTACATAAATAACTATAAACAAATTTTAAAAACAAAGAGATTTCACACTTATGTGTTTTAAAAAAAGTTCACACTTTTATGTGTAAAGAAATTTAAATTTGTCACATGACTTTCAGTGTATCTTATTTATTTATATTCCACACTTTTCCTCTTGTGTGGAGAATTTGAGTGTTCTGAAATATAATCTTGTACACTGTAAATGTAGACACTGATTTCTTCACGGCAAAGGTGTGAACTTTTTTGAAACACATATAAATAAAACTTTTGTTTTTAAAATTTGTTCTGTTATATAACCAATTTTACATAGTGTGATAAAATGAATTTTTTTAGTGGTGAGAACTTTTGCGTTTATAAGGCGTCGTAAAATATAAATATTTATATATTTATATTATATTTCATATATATCGAGTTCACAAAATATGTAAAGAAAGACAAAAAGCGTGGCGTGACGACTGTCGAACTGCTTCATGCCTTCTGAGATCATCTTGTCTTGGTATTGTAGGTGGTCATTGTGGACCACCCTGCTTTGTTTGTACCTCGTCGTACTGCAGTCGTCTTTCGATATAGCTTACGCTTCGAAGCACACCTAGCTCGCATGCCATTAACTCCGGAGCTAGGATAACCTTCATTGATCCAGCTACTCCAGAGTGTCGTTTGAACATGTGTTGCTTTCTCCCCTAAGCATGGTTATGTGCTCTAAGGCTATGCGCAGTGGAGGTTGAAACCTTCGGTTGGTTGGCTCGGTCGTGGTCGGTCCTCCCTTTGTGGAGGTGCCAGTCTTCGTCGGTTGGGGAAAGAGGAAGCCCAAACTCGGTTGTCAAGCCAACCGAGTATAAACAAAGCCAAACCTTTTTTTTTTTCAAAACTTTACCACTTTTACAACATTATAAATACCAACCTCAAACACGTTTTTAAACACACAATTTGAAACACAATTGAACAAACTTCTTGAATCTTCAATAATCATCATGTCACAAAGAAAAACTCCCATTCAAAACCCGCGATCCAGACTTCCCAAAATTCCCGAACTTGAATTTCTCACCGGATCCACCGTTTCAATTAACCGGTTTAACACCACCACAAAATTGGGATGTTCGTTTTCAAGCGGCGGTTTTAATTATCAAACACGACTACCACAACCCAACCTTAATCAAAACCCGTTTCGTCGATCGTCCATATTTCCCACGGGTCGTCAAGTATCAATCAAAACCAAGCACCAGCGGTTCGTCATATCATCCTAACATGGTTTCTCACAATCTTCCAACATAATCAATCGTTTTCACCGCTTCATGCTGTTAATCTTGATATGGATTATGAGCATTTTATGGAATTCCCTCTGCTTCGATGCTTGGCGTCTCAACAATACCCGACTCGAGATGCTTGGTGGGACAAGGTCCATACCCGACTCAAGATGCTTCGATGGGACAAGGTTGGGCACGGTTCGTACCACGGTTATTCGTGTTGAAGGCGATGTCGAAGAGGCGTCACCGTCGAATCAAAGAAGGTTACAAAGCGGGCTACAAAGGCGAGGCGAGGAAAGAATGTTGCAACCGCACCCGTCGTACCATGGACAAAAGCGGAAGAAGTCGCGCTTTGTAGAGCTTGGGTACATGTGTCGAAAATTCGGAAAGAGGAACTCTATCAACCGGAGTGGGTTTGGGATGAGGTGATAGCGTGCTTTGAAAGTGGCGGTTCAACAAAAGCTACGACTCATGCGACGAATGGAAGGGTAGAATTGGTTCGAGGTTGGTTTCTTTTGTGCGATTATGGATAATATCAAAGATAATCACGGGCGGTGAGAATGGCGAAGGCGACTATGAAAAGGCTTGTAACGAATCTGAGTGTGCTTCACAAGCATGAGTTTACATTGAAGGAGTGTTGGAAAGTTTTGAGAGGGCATTCTGCTTGAAAAGCTGTTGAGATGCCTAATTTCACCAAGACTAGTCGCAAGAAATCCAGACTTGAAACCACCCGGGGTCAACAAAGGTCCTTTTCATCCCCAAGGGTGGATGATTACGAAGAATAAGAGACTCGAGAATCACGACCAAAGGTCGTGGCGACGAAGAAGAAATCACACGAGCCACCCGCTTCATTTCTTACTAATATGGTAGAGAACTTTTCAAGATCAAAAGTCAAATAAGGAAAAAACCAAGAATATGGAGCGGAATACATAAAGTTGAAGCGGAAGAGATGGAGCTTGCAGAGGCGAGGCGAGCGAGAAAGAGTTAAAAGGAGAAACTTGAGCTCAACGTCGGTGACTTGCAATGGCGGACAATCAACCGGACGCAAGATTTAATTTTCTACAACACCTCTCGACCCAATATCCGCATGCGACAACTCTGAGCTTGAGCAACTTAAGGCCTCGATCGAAGAACGTTACACCTTAGATTATTAAGTTGCGGTTTTAATAAGTATTATAACGTCTACGTTTTATTCTTTAAGTTTTAATTATTGTTGTAATGTTAAGTATTTTATTAATGAATTTTAATTTTGTGTTTAAGAATATTTGAAAAAAAAAAAAAAAAAAAAAAAAAAAAAATCGGTCATGGCTGTGGAATCAGGTCGTCGTCGGTCGTCGGAGAGAAAGGCGATGTGGAGGCGATTTAACCAGTCCGCCTCTGCATCAAATTTCTAATTACCTGAAGAAGACTATACCTCATTATATACTTACAAAAATTTTTGTGCACCTAATTATGTTTGTTTCTGATTCTGTCTATGTCTAAAGGTTCTTATTCAAATGATAATTCCATTTAACATGGTAAAATGATTAATGAAGTTAGTACTCAAGGAACATAATATGAAAAGCTTCACAAAATGACCAAGATGTCTTACGTTGATACAAAATGACAAAACTATTATGTCGATCAAGTTTACCTAAAAAAAAACAGAAAGTTTAATCCATCATCAATAAAATAATGACAGAATGTTTTAAATAAAACTAAGATAAAACTATTACTTTTAAGTTTATATATATAAACAAATCATTGAGGAACCGTTTCTAATTATTGGATTAAGGGAAGAACCAATGAGTTTCTTAATATCCATATTTGGGATGGTCAGGAGATAGTTTTCGAAAGAATAGCATGGGTGAAAATACAGGGCATTCCCATTCATTTAACTAGGATATTTTTGGAATAATCTTTTCTCTCTCCCGAGTGTTCACACCAGAAACAATATAGATATCAACTTCTTGATCGGAAAACAACTCAACGCCTCTTCACCGCCAGCCATCTCATCTCACCGCCTACACCAAAACGTTTCTCTCCATCTCCTCTTCCTGATCCACTACAACACGCGCCCGAACACACCTTTTCACCCGTTTAAGTCACCACTCCATCTCCGGTCGCCGGAATCCGGCATGTAGATCGAAAACTTGTGGTTACTCAACCATGGGGTTTCATCGGAAACCTATACCGGAGGAGGTTCAACGGCGGATTACCAAGCTTTTTATTACCAATTTACCTGACCACTGTAGTGGTTGGGATCTGGCTGGAGTTCTGAGAGAACATGGTGCAATATATGATATCTATATTGCCAAAAAGAGAGACAAAGGAGGAAAAAGATTCGGGTTTGTATCGTTTCTGGACGTGAAAGACAAAGAGGAGATTATTAGGAAGATGTCTAACATAAAGATGGGAGTATACAAACTGGAGATCAATGTCGCACGTTTTGTCCTTGAAGACGGGGAAATTCGGGAGGAGCATGTTCATAAACCAAAGGAATCCAGGGTGCCGCCTGCTAACTACAATGGAGGTTCTAATGGGAGATTTGTCAAGAAAGGAGTCTTTTCTTTTAAGGAGGCTCTAACAGGAGAGAGACGAAAGGAAGATGTGCAAAATAAATCTATAATACTTGATGACCAGGAACCGGTTTTCAAGAATCTCCATGGCAAATCTCTGATTCTTAAGCTTGTTTCTTTTGAAGTGCTACGTAATATTCGAAAGATCTTGAAGGATATGGGATTAGCATGTGGCATGTTGCGTTACATGGGAGGACTTCAAGTCCTCATCACTTTCAACTCTAAGGATCAGGCCACTATGGCAAGGGATGAACTTTTGGGAAGAACCAATGAGTTTCTTAATATCCATATTTGGGATGGTCAGGAGATAGTTTTCGAAAGAATAGCATGGGTGAAAATACAGGGCATTCCCATTCATTTGATGACGAATGATATTCTTAATAAGGTTGCAAACTTGTTCGGGACGATTGTTCATAAACCTCAACATGAAGACAATGATATGGACTTATCATACTACTATGCGGGCCTATTGGTCACTAGTGGTAAGATGATCCATGGCGAGGTTTCTATCATGTGGAAAGACAAGTTATATTCGGTTTGGGTTAATGAAGATTCTGGTGCTTGGGTGCCGGATTTTCTAATTTCTAAGGATAATTCGGAATCAAAGGAGAAAGATGATAGCAGCTTCACTTCGTCAGAGGACTACAATCAGGAGAATACTGAATCAGAGGCATCGGCTACTCATGAGGCTATGCGTTCAGAGGTATCGGCTACTCATGAGGCTATGCGTTCGGAGTTGGAACCGGAATTGGATGCCGATCACGTTTGTGATTCATTGGAGATAATTAAGGAAAATAATAATGATGTTTTTAAAGGAAGCGAAAATATTGGGATCGATTTAAATCGGGAGGTTCAAATCCTTGAAAGTGAAGAAGAGATTAATGGAATTATTGATGGTCAAGTAAATGTTGTTGTTGACCAAACCGAATCTCTGTTGAATAAGAATAAAAGGAAAAAGAATAGAGGAATTGTGTTATTGGGACAACATTCGGATTCTTACAAAAGCAGCAACGAGAGGCCCACCAAAGAAACTAGAATTGACATGGATGATCCATTTGGGTTAGAACCATTCATATGGGGCTCAGGGGTTAATTTTCAAAGAGGAACTAAAGGGCCTATGGAATTCACTGAACTTAATTTGGAAAACCATCAGCAACTCCATCAAGATGAACAACCAATTACAGAAGATGGTGATCACCCTGAAGCTAACAGTTCCACGAAGAAAAAAACGGACGCTGCTGCCACTCTTAATGAAGAAGTGATGGAAACAATAAGGCTGGGAAATTTATTAGGTGTTCAGCTGGACGATTTTCAAACTTTGGTGCGTGAAGCGATTGAACAAGAAGGGCAACAATCAGGTTTCATATGAAATTTTTATCTTCTAATATAAAAGGGATTGGGTCTGTTGGTAAACCATCATGGGTCAAAGACAAGGTTTCAATCTTTGGAATTGATTTCCTTGTAATTCAGGATACTATGGTTTATACGGTGGAAGTTTTGATTTCTCTAGAATGTGGGAGAAGAATGAATTTCAGTCTGATGTGGTTGAGGCGCCAGGTAGAACGGGTGGGTTAGCTATTGGTAACCGAGGTTGTGGCGCTAGTAAAATCATTGTCATTTTTATGACTTAAGAGTCGATCTAGGTTTATCTCCATTACATGGAGGGTTTGGGTTGTTTTTCCTTCAGGTTGTCTTTTCTTGTTGGTCCTTGTTTTAAGGGCTTGCAGTGTTTAATGAAATTAACCGTTCAAAAAAAAAAAAATTATTGGATTAAACCGGCCAACTTATTAAACTTATTCTTATGTTTAGACTTTTTTTAAAGTTGGTTTACACCTTTCTTTCATCACGGCGAACAATTTGTTTCCGCGTTGTGATAAAAGACATTGATTGAAAATACGTGTAATAATCTAGATTAAATACTAATAATTGGCCCACCAAATACAGCTACTAGAAAAAGAAGATTAAATTGGAATTTCGAATATATTCATAGAATTTAGTCATCTTATATTAAAAGGTGTAGATTGGAGGAACACTTCACCTCGGTCTTTTAAGCGTAAAGAATCATCCAATTCTCACGAGGAATAATTCCAAGTATTCTCTCACGCAGTGGGCGTCAACCTGAGTAATGACGAAGAAGCTGGCACCGAGGCTCATGAAAGTCTCTCAGTGTCGTGCCATAGGTTTTCGGAGGTGGGTACCTATATGAACCAAATCCAGGATGGGGCTTGAGCACAGGTCAATTACTAAACACGTCTTTCCGTAATTGGCTAATCGCTCCATTAGTAGTCATCTTATATTGTTATCGTGTTATACCTATCTTAGCGAAGATCTGCATGCACATGCAGCAATGATTCTGTGCCAGACATTTATTTTTAGGTTCTCTCTAGCATGCAAATTGGTCTTAAAAGACTCTGCATGTGACCTGATTCTGCCAGCAGACATTTATTTTTAGGTTCTCTCTAGCATGCAAATTCGGTAGTTATCTTGATGTTAGTACATAGAAAACATGAAATAACTTGTTTTGACCAATTTAATCCAAAGATATGCCTTCATATTCTTGTCCTATTTTCATGATAATAGAAAGAAGCGGAAATGCATGAGCCACTTAATAGACAGTCACAGTGTTTTTGTAAATGAATACAAAAAACATACAACTTTACTCTAATGATCTGTGGACTTTGTAGATGGTGCAGTAAAATTTTAAGTACAATTACAACCGATAGTAAGTCAAGGGAGTGATCATGTAAAAAGTTGCATGTCTAAGAGAAAAAATGAATAAAGGACCAACTACCTGTATTACTATGAGCCATATTATTCACAACAAAACACAACATTTGAAACCCGTATTACTATGAGCCTAATAGGCTTTTACATTGCTCATAAACTATGCTACAACTTGTTCATAACTCATGCATTCAGGGTTCTGACCGGACTTCAACAAATAAAGTTCACACACTCGGGAGTTTCACATATAAATCTAAATTCGAAAATAAAGCGATTTACTTTTCAAAACAAAGGGAAAGTGTAACCATAACACTATAATTGAGGAACAAGTGGTGTGGAATCCTAACATAAGGGAAGAAGCAACTGATTGAATATCTAATTAGACAGAAACTTCACCTTCAGCTTATCTTCTTTTGCCCCGGTGATTCTGCGAAAGAACACGAAAATCTTCTGTGAATCGAATAAATTCGCCAACATTTTCGGGAGAAACAAAATCCAATGCAACCTTTATACATGACTGCAGTAACACAATATCAACATACAACAGATTTAATATATCCGAGAAAATAAATAGATCAAGTCAATAAAAAAAACTTAGCAATGAAAACTATTTTTCACGTATCCTATTACTTTCCATGCAAGTTTGTCTTACCAGGTGTTTCCTTCGTAGTATTGTACCTCGTTTTCTCCTGTTCAACTTCCCCTTGAAGTTTCCCGATCTATGCATTTAACAACTCATTGTTTCTGTTTTGTCAAGTTGTTCCATCGGATGTCAAGCGATATTCCAAATGGGTATTCTTTTCATTCACTCAAGTTCTTTCCTTCTTATTACAAATAATTCTTCACGCAGAGAAAAAACCGACTCCATATCGACACGAAAGGATGTGATGGTACTTCTCGAGTAAAAGTGGCGTGCTTTTCTCGAGATGAGACAACTTCCCACTAATAGATGTATCAGAAAGTTCCGAATCACCAATGCAATTACAAGAGATGATAAAATCCTATCTGTTAATACAAATAAACCGTAAAAAGACTAAAAACGTTTATTAATATTTTGCGATCTCTTTGTGTTTTGTTGATAACATATATAATGTTGTCTTAAGTATAATTATAAGGATACATGTTATTTTTGTAAAGTATTTACATAAAATCTTTGAAATACAAAAATGTAGTAACTAAAGCATTTGTTGTAATAGTTAATTAGGATGGGTAAAAATCACAACCCATGGATCTTAACCCATACCCAAAGAGACTTGATACAATGTATACTTAGATACATTGAATCTAGATATAACCCATGGACCAACCCATGACCCATAACCAAAAACCCATGGGCGAAGAGGCGTTCCACGGATCCCTAGCTTTGTGCTAGCGGATCCCAGTGGAAGGATCCGTGGGATCAATGTGAGCAGTGAGAAATTTGCCTATAAATAGAGCCATTTCTTCATTCTAACTCACCCTCTTCTTACTAAATCTCTCATACACTCTCATTCTCTTCTAACACATAGATCACTTGATCTAGAGAGTTGTTCTTCTTTTCTTTCTATTTGTGATCCTCATATAGGTCCTTCTCAAGGCGAGATCACGAGCATTCTACAAGTCATCCAAGCAAGGGTCCTTAATTGATTTGTCACTCCAAGATTTACGTAGCGAAGATCTTGTATTTGATATTTCACATATTTGTTGTGTAATAGTTGTGTTGGTTTGGTCCACCGTACTACGGACTCGGTATCTAGCTTTGTCACCGGATAAAGTGTAAACAACGTTGTGAAGGCTTCTCATGAGTGAAGGAGTTTGTTGACATAGTGCTTGAACTCTCGAGTAGGTGACTCGAGGAGTGGAGTAGGGCAAGGAAGGTGTCCTTGTGCCGAACCACTATAAATCGGTTGTGTCATTTCTATCCCTTATCTTTGTTTATTTGCTTACATTATCATTAGATCTATCGTTCTCAACATCCATACGATTTCACATAATATCGAATCTAAAGTTTTGAAATCAACTTAAAATCGGCAAAACTATTCAACCCCTTCAGTTTTCCACAATTGGCTTCAAGAGCTAAGTTTATAAAAGTTTTAAAATAAAATTGTATTTTAAAAACTTTTCGATCACTATGGGTTACGAAAATTAAAAGGAAGGGCAATCATGCAACGACCACCACTACTTGAAACTAATGGTTTTATATATTGGAAAAATAGATTGAAACATATGTGAAGTCTAAAGATGTTGATCTTTGGTACATTATTGTTGAAGGTGATTTTGAGGCTACCTCGAATGATGATAAAGGAAATTTAGTTCACATACCTCATGATAAACTAAATGATGAAATGAAGAAAAGCTTTCTAAAATAGTGAAGCAAAATGGTTTTATATAATGCTTTACGAAAAAGGAATTGAAAGAATCTCTATGCTTAAAACCTCTAAAGAAATTTGGAATTCTTTAGTTGTAACTCATCAAGGCAACCAACAAGTTAAAAATAATAAAATTGATCTATTTGTTCAACAATATGAACAATTTTCAATATCGGATAAGAAACTATAGATCATTCATTTGCTAACTTTAATACTATTATTACATCTTTACAAGCACTTGATGAATCCTTTTCTAGCCGTAACCATGTTAGGAGATATCTAAGGGCACTTCCATCAGTGGAGATCCAAGGTGACGGCAATCGAAGAGTCAAAAGATTTGACAATCCTACTTCGATGAACTCATAGGCAACCTAAAAGTCTGAGCTTGTCTTGCTAAAGATTCGAAGCCTCAAAGGTGAAAGAGAAACACAAATCTCTTGCCTTAAAGCCAAAAGGTTTCGAGCGATGAGGAGAGCTCATCTTGATAGTGACGACGAAGAGTACGCTATGGCGTGAGGGACTTTAAAAGTTCTTTAGAAGAAAGGGTAGATCGTCAAACAACCGTATGACGATAAGAAAACTTCGGAAAAACAAAGAGGACGAAAAGCCAAAGGATGATCGTACTTGCTTTAAATGTGGGGACCCAAACCACTTTATTAGTAAGTGTCCCAAACGGGATGATCAAAAGGCATTCGTGGCGCACGTGGGAATGAGCGACGAGGAGGGCGAAGAAATTTGTCTCACGGCAAATGACGAGGTATGTCACGAATACTATAGTAGTTCATCACTGATGACGACTCATTGCATAATGAATATGATAAACTATGCAATATTAGCTTAAAACTAATTAACAAAACAAGCTTTTAAAGAGTCAAAACCAACGTTTAGATAAAGAAGTCATAGAATTAAAAGCAAAACTAAAGCGTTTGGAAAAGGGTAAAATAGCAAGTGGTGAATGTGAACTTTGTGTTCAACTTCAAACACTAGTTGATCATTAGATTCTAAAATTGCTAGAATGAGTACAAACACCTTAGATACAATACTCGATGGTGTTAAAACCGCAACAACCAAAAGGGTCTAGGCATACAACAACTTGATCCATCAACTAGTGAAAGTAAAGAAACAAAATTTGTTAAAGAATTAGAAAAACCACCCTTTGTTGTGGCGGATCCTGGATCTAAAAAGGGCAACCGCTAGTGTACAAACGGGATCCGTGGATCTGTGTGATAACTAGTGGTAATAACATAGCCTCATCATCTAGAACCAAGTTCGTTATCGTAAATAGGAAGAAACCAACTCATGTCACCACTAGACATCCACTCCAAAATTAATCTTACTTTTGCAAGAAACAAAGCCCCATCTTTTCAAAAACATAATGCATCTAGGAGACCTAATAACGTTTATCCAAGTAACCATCAAATGGGATGGAACCCTAATATGCAAAACGGTTTCTTTTCAAAACTTTGCTCCATGGAATGCATACTCATCTTATCCATACATGTCTAACATGAATGGAATGTTTAACACTAATGGACCCATGAATAAATGGGGACCAAACTTTGAGTTTATTATTGTTTTAGGTGTGCTTAAAGGTCGACCTAGACCCCAGATGAATGGGTCAAGGATAGCGGGTGCACAGGCGCATGACCGTGATAGGGATCGATTCTCACATATGAATCCGTAAATGAAGGGAATGTGGTGTTTGGAAATAGCAAAGTAGAATCATCGGTAAAGGTACGGTTTCTAACAAATCTCTAACCATTAACGATGTGTGTCACGTAGAAAACCTAAACTTTAATCTCTTAAGTATAGGACAAATATGTGATAAAAGTGCAATGTACTTTTACCGAAACCGTAGTAAGATACTTAAAATGGCATAACCATATGAAGAGGAATTAGGAAACATGGAGTCTATGTCATTAAAATCGGTAATGAACCTACAGACAAACTATGTCTTACCTCTATGGATGATACTTGACCTTATGGCATCGAAGATTGGGTCACGCCAATATGCGACTTCTTCAATCGCTATCATCCAAAGATCTAGTAAGAGATCTACCTAAGTTAAAATATGAACATCATTTTTGTGATGCTTGTAATATAGGAAAACAAGCTCGCTCGAGTCATAAAGCTAAAAACATGGTGTCCACAACTAGGTGTCTAGAATTACTACATATGGATTTATTTGGTCCATCCGCTATCCAAAGTTATGGAGGCAACTACTATACTTTGGTAATAGTGGATGACTACTCTAGTATACTTGGACAAAATTTTAAAGAACAAAACGGAACGTTTAACTATTTTGAAATTTTAAGCAAAAGATCCAAAGACAACTAGGAAAACCCATAGTGTCTATTAGGACGGATCATGGTAGGAATTCAATAATAAAGTGCAATTAAGCTTTTTGTGACGCTAATGGTATTACTAACAACTTCTCGGCTCCACGCACTCCACAATCGAATGGGGTAGTAGAAAGAAAGAATAGAACCCTTCAAGAAATGAGTAGAACCATGCTTAATCTAACAATCCATACCTAAAAATTTTGGTGTAATCTTCGATACCTCAACGTACATACTCAATCGAGTCTTAATTAGACCAATCTTGGGTAAAACTCCATATGAGTTACTCAGAGGCAAAAGCCTACTTTAAATTATTTTAGAGTCTTTGGAAGCAAATGCTTCATTCTTAACACAAAAGATTACCTTACAAAATTTGATCCTAAATCAACCGAAGGTATCTTTTAGGTTACTCGCCTAATAGCAAAGCTTACGTCATATTAAACAAAGAAACAATGAAGGTAGAAGAGTCATTAAACATAAAATTTGATGAAAGTCCACCCAAACCCTCTCCACTCTTGTCGATGACGAGATCATAGAAAGTGAAGCTATTGTAATTAAGAAAAGATAAACGAAGAAGAAAACCTTCAATTAGTGAAATCACAAACATTAAAGAGTCCAAAGATCACCCCGTAGATAAGGTCATAGGAAAGCTAAGCGAGCGAACATTAAGGTCTCAAGTTGAAAACCTAAGTAGCTTATTTTGTTTTGTTTCAACTATAGAACCTAAGAACACACAAGAAGCCATAAAAGATGAAAGTTGGGTAATGGTTATGCAAGAAGAATTAAATCAATTTGTTTCTAATGATGTTTGGACACTTGTCCTCCACCTAGTAATCAAACCATAATAGGAACAAAATGGGTGTATAAAACAAATTAGATGCAAACGGGTAGTATCTAGGAACAAGGCTAGACTCGTTGCCCAAGGGTATAACCAACGAAGGAATAGACTTTGATGAGACCTATGCCCCGTGGCTAGATTAGAGTCTATAAGAATACTTCTTGCGTATTCTTGTGCTAATGATCTAAAGCTTTATCAAATGGATGTCAGCGCTTTTCTAAATGGTCTTATTAATGAAGAAGTATATGTAGCTCAACCTCCGGCTTCATCGATTTTGAAAAACCCAAACACGTTTATAAATTAAAGAAAGCCCTTTATGGTCTTAAACAAGCTCCAAAAGCTTGGTATGATAGACTCAAGTCCTTTTAATTAAACATAACTATACCATGGGGTTAGTTGACAACACACTTTTACTAAGAAAAGGAGTCACACATAATCATAGTACAAATATCGTAGATGATATTATATTCGGATCCACTTGTCAAGACATGTGTGATGATTTCTCTAAAATCATGCATGACGAGTTCGAGATGAGTATGATGGGAGAACTTAGTTTCTTTCTTGGTCTACAATTAAACAAGTAGAAGATGGTATCTTCTTGATCAATCTAAATACATCAAGGAGATGTTAAAGAAATTTGGTCTGAAGAGTCGAAACCAATTAGGACACCCATGTCATCCGACACCAAACTCACAAAAGATGAAGGCAATGAATTAAGTAGATAATACTAAATATCGTGGCATGATAGGTAGTCTTCTCTACCTCACGGCAAGTAGGCGGATATCATGTTTAGTGTCTGCTATGTGCTAGGTTTCAAGAAAACCCCAAAACTTCACACCTAGAAGCCGTAAAAGAATTTTAGATACATTAAGGGTACAAC